>JARQOC010000007.1:85387317-85405229 GCA_033576535.1 Allobates femoralis
GGTAAGGTGGGGGATAGGAAGGAGAGTAGCTGACAGGGCCCTTGCTTCTTTTTTTCGACCGTGTTTTATTCACAGGGGGTTTTTTGAAGGTTGCAAAAAAAGTTTTTTTAAAAAGGGTTTTTTGGCTTATAGAGATCTTGATTTTACCAAGTAGCACAAAACTTACCCCATGGGGGCCCCCAGGGTTTTGGAAAAACAAAACCCAAAAACCCATCACTTTCCCCCCAAAAGATGAAGTTCCAAATAAAAAAAAACCAAGCAAACATAAAAAAATTTTAACTGAAATTCTTTCAGAATGGGATGGCATACACCAAATACATGGAAGGTCACCCTTTTTAAAAAAGGCCCCTTTAAACCCCCCTGCTGAATGGCAAACTAAATGCAGCATAAATGCGGTTTGTCTGCTGCATTCAGAGAAGGGGCCCCCCATTTTTTAAAGCCCCATGGGAAGCTTTATAAAAGGCTTTTTAAAAAATTTACAGTGAACTAGTCTAATGGCCCGGCATTTTATGAAGTGGTCTTCAATGCGCACACAATCCTCCAGCCTGCCCAGTGTGTATTCCTGCCCCTTCTATGTCTCTGTCCTCCTCCTCTCTGTCACTCAACCGAGGAGGAGGACAGAGACATAGAAGGGGGAGGAATACAAACGGAGCAGGCTGGAGGACTGTGTCTGCAGTGAAGACCACTTCATAAGATGCCATCCATTAGACTAGTTCACTATAGTTTTCTAATGTCTTTTATAAAGCTTAAAAGGGGGGGGGGGGGGGGGAGAGAGACATGGGGGGACTCCTACCTGAATGCAGCAGACATGCTGCATTTAGTTCGCCATGCAGCAGGGCGGAGGTGACAGGTCCTCCTTAATAAAAGTCTAGGCCCAGGTACAAGGAGCTATGGTCCAGATCACATGGTTAACACACAGGTGGACGCTGTTGCCGCTCACATCCTCACAGTACATCGGGGGGGGGAGAGTGAGGTGACATATGGTCCAGGTTACATGGACGGACACCATTGCTGCATGCGTACTTGGATAACCTTGATCACTGAAGAAGACCTTTTTCCTGTTCCCAGGGTAAGCCTTACTGTGTGTAAGGAGGATGCGAGGGGAATCTGCCACCAGAGGGACCCCCAAAAATACAGGACCTGGCTCTAAAGAGGTCCTAATAAGATGTCAGGGAAGATGGCGAAGCCAAGTGGCAGCACCACAGCTCAGGTCAAGCGTCCCTCTGCTCCGCAGCATTGTGACATGCTCGCCTGATGTGGAGAAAACCCCGCAGGAATCTCGTTACATGCCAGGATGTGAACACATTGTATCTGTACACATGATGTCATTGCCAGTTGTTGGAGTGAGCGGCACTGGACAACCCCTTTAATTATCTGAAGTGTCAGCACATCACTCAAAGCAGCCGGCAGGCGACAGCCACAGGGTCAGTGGCTGGAAGTGGTCAAGTACCAGCCACTAGTACAAAAAAAAAAAAAAAAATATGACTGGTCGGATGGAGTGACACATTCCACTGATACAATATATGGGCATGTTACTACAGACCTACATAGACCACACAAACCCTGCTGGGGTAAATACCAAATAACTAGTGGAGGAAGGAAGCTGCGGTGATGCAAGTGACAGGTACCTTGGAGCAGGCCAGGCCACCTGAGCCCCGCCAATGATGATCAGGTCATAATCGTAGGTGACGGCGTTGTTATCCAGCAGCTTCTGCAGAGTCCCGTCCTTATGAGCCTGCAATGCAGAGCGCGCACACCATTAGGGAAGGTCAGTGCAAATATGGAGACACATTATCATACCTACGAGCTGCGCACACAAAACAGCAGGAAAGGTTTTATTCATTGGCAAAGTAACATTCATTGTCATTAGACAACCTGGTGCAAACCTCATCGGGACACTGACCTGTAGGGTTTTATCACAGCCGCCGACATGGGTCTTATACACGAAGACACTGGGGACGGTCTTCTGTCCGGTCATTTCATGCAGCACGTCCTGAATACTGCTGCCGTCATCTACATTGTGAGAATAAACCGCAGTCAGAGGCCGCCGGTCCTGGCCTTATTGACCCAAACAGACCCTCTCCTTATCATATATGAGGCGGGCAGGCAGGGTGTGGCCTTTATACACACCATAGATATGACCGCCATATAGTGGAATGAATGAGCTGTAACAGTGAGGACAGCGCCCTGCAGTCCCGGCCTCCTACACCCGACAGACCACTTATCACTGAGCGACCTCTGTGCTGGCGACAGCCGTGTGTGAACTGCGCCAGCCATTAACCCATGACCCGTGAAACACGTGTGATCATCTAATCATTCACTCACCGCAATGATCCAGCTCCAACGCGAAATACTCCTTCCCCAGCGAAGTGAACAGCTCCTTCACCTGCAGGAGGAAACCATAGAGAATTATAATGATGTCACACAGAAACAAAGAATGGCTATACGTAGCTATTGTTTTATGTTATCAGTCATTTCTGGATAGAGAGGAAGACTTGAGTAACACACATTAAATGGAATCTGTAAGCAGGTTCTTGCTATGTTATCTGAAGACAGAATGCTGTAATGTGTTAACACTAGAATTCAGTACAGCGCCTCTTATCTAACTGCAGTTTACCTACAATGTAGATTTTAACATCAGCAGCTTATCATTGCTCAGATACAGCAGCGCAGAATTCAACTTCAGCATGCCCCCTGCTGTGATTAGCAGTTCACTGTTTATAGTCACTGTATACAAGGCCTGGTGTGGGGCAGTTTTCTCAGCTCTGTGAGAGAACGGTTGCACCAGTAACTAAGTGATACATTGTTGGATTCGTGTTTCTCCTGCTGCATCATGCTCTCTAAAATGAGGAACAAAAAAAAAAAGCTGACAGATTCAACATCCAACGTGTGACTCACACCAGTCAGTGTGAGCTGTGAACAGCATGTGTGCACCCTGCTCCCATCTGTGTCAGAGGCTGAGTGCAATATAATGACTGTACACAATGGATACATTTCCATCTCAGGTCACCGAGAACAATAAACCTCCTGACAAGAATTTCCTAATCCCTAATTTACATGTGACACAAAAGAGAACCAGAAAATTTGGATTTCCCAAAAGGAAGGAAATGTATAACATGCAAATAAATATAATACACAGAATTATTACCTACAACATACAGCGAGTCATTGTACAGCCATCACTCCATACATCCTCCAGAGCTGCACTCACTATTCTGCTGGTGCAGTCACTGTGTACATACATTACATTACTGATCCTGAGTTACCTCCTGTATTATACTCCACAGCTGACACTCACTATTCTGCTGGTGCAGTCACTGTGTACATACATTACATTACTGATCCTGAGTTACCTCCTGTATTATACTCCAAGCTACACTCACTACTCTGCTGGTGCAGTCACTGTGTACATACATTACATTACTGATCCTGAGTTACCTCCTGTATTATACCCACAGCTACACTCACTACTCTGCTGGTGCAGTCACTGTGTACATACATTACATTACTGATCCTGAGTTACCTCCTGTATTATACTCCAGAGCTGCACTCACTATTCTGCTGGTGCAGTCACTGTGTACATACATTACATTACTGATCCTGAGTTACCTCCTGTATTATACTCCAGAGCTGCACTCACTATTCTGCTGGTGCAGTCACTGTGTACATACATTACATTACTGATCCTGAGTTACCTCCTGTATTATACTCCAGAGCTGCACTCACTATTCTGCTGGTGCAGTCACTGTGTTACATACATTACTGATCCGGAGTTACCTCCTGTATTATACTCCAGAGCTGCACTCACTATTCTGCTGGTGCAGTCACTGTGTACATACATTAACTGATCCTGAGTTACCTCCTGTATTATACTCCAGAGCTGCACTCACTATTCTGCTGGTGCAGTCACTGTGTACAACATTACATTACTGATCCTGAGTTACCTCCTGTATTATACTCCAGAGCTGCACTCACTATTCTGCTGGTGCAGTCACTGTTTTACATTACATTACTGATCCTGAGTTACCTCCTGTATTATACTCCAGAGCTGCACTCACTATTCTGCTGATGCAGTCACTGTGTACATACATTACATTACTGATCCTGAGTTACCTCCTGTGTTATACTCCAGAGCTGCACTCACTATTCTGCTGGTGCAGTCACTCACTGTGTACATACATTACTGATCCTGAGTTACCTCCTGTATTATACTCCAGAGCTGCACTCACTATTCTGCTGGTGCAGTCACTGTGTACATACATTACATTACTGATCCTGTGACCTCCTGTATTATACTCCAGAGCTGCACTCACTATTCTGCTGGTGCAGTCACTCTGTGTACATACCATTACTGATCCTGAGTTACCTCCTGTATTATACTCCAGAGCTGCACTCACTATTCTGCTGGTGCAGTCACTGTGTACATACATTACATTACTGATCCTGAGTTACCTCCTGTATTATACTCCAGAGCTGCACTCACTATTCTGCTGGTGCAGTCATTGTGTACATACATTACATTACTAATCCTGAGTTACCTCCTGTATTATACTCCAGAGCTGCACTCACTATTCTGCTGGTGCAGTCACTGTGTACATACATTACTGATACTGAGTTACCTCGTTATTATACTCCAGAGCTGCACTCACTATTCTGCTGGTGCAGTCACTGTGTACATACATTACATTACTGATCCTGAGTTACCTCCTGTATTATACTCCAGAGCTGCACTCACTATTCTGCAGATGCAGTCACTGTGTACATACATTACATTACTGATCCTGAGTTACCTCCTGTATTATACTCCAGAGCTGCACTCACTATTCTGCTGGTGCAGTCACTGTGTACATACATTACATTACTGATCCTGAGTTACTTCTGTATTATACTCCAGAGCGGCACTCACTATTCTGCTGGTGCAGTCACTGTGTACATACATTACATTACTGATCCTGAGTTACCTCCTGTATTATACTCCAGAGCTGCACTCACTATTCTGCTGGTGCAGTCACTGTGTACATACATTACATTACTGATCCTGAGTTACCTTCTGTATTATACTCCAGAGCGGCACTCACTATTCTGCTGGTGCAGTCACTGTGTACATACATTACATACTGATCCTGAGTTACCTCCTGTATTATACTCCAGAGCTGCACTCACTATTCTGCTGGTGCAGTCACTGTGTACATACATTACATTACTGATCCTGAGTTACCCCTGTATTATACTCCAGAGCTGCACTCACTATTCTGCTGGTGCAGTCACTGTGTACATACATCTACATTACTGATCCTGAGTTACCTCCTGTATTATACTCCAGAGCTGCACTCACTATTCTGCTGGTGCAGTCACTGTGTACATACATTACATTACTGATCCTGAGTTACTCCTGTATTATACTCCAGAGCTGCACTCACTATTCTGCTGGTGCAGGCCTGGTGGTGGGGTGGGGGGGGGGGTGTACTTCCTTTTCCTGATCACCTCTCTGCCCTCTCATACAGTACAGGGCTGGTGACTGATCTCTAGTCCTGGACTCCTCACAGCTGGGGGTTTGTGACAATGTTTCCTCCAGTCTGGACAGTCCTGTGTGAGCTGGGCGTCCACACTGACAGATTGCAGCTCACAGAGACTCCTCTGCTCTGGATACAACTGTAACAAACCCTCAGCTGTGAGAGATCCTGAAACATGAGGACTTATACAGTGAGAACCATAACGCCCAGCACGCCGTATTCCAGTGCCCGCCCTCCCCTCTCCTCACCCGGTCGCAGTACGGGCAGTAGCTCTTGCTGAACACCATCACCGGGTTGTTCTCCAGCAGCTCCTGCACCCGGCTGAGCGCGGCTTCCCGGCCGGTGGGCGGCATGTTGATGGCGGCTGGCTGTGACCCTCCTCGGACACCGTCTCTCTCTCTCTCACCCTCGCGCTGTGCCTTCCCGCCGGCGACCTTCTGAGATGACGTCACAAAGGCCCCGCCCCCCGGAGCACCACGTGCTCGCGCAGACTGCCTAGTAAGGGTGAGCAGGCAGAAGTTCGGTCACGTGATCTTAAAGGGACAGCGACGTGTTTCGCGCCTGTGTGGAGTTATCATTTTGTATATATTTTTCTCCTCAGTAGTCTGATATTTTGCGGGTCTGTTTACGCACACAGCGATACCAAATATGTCATTATTATTGTTATAGTTTATGTTTCCTGCCCCCGCAGTACCATACAGTGCCCCATAGATGGCACACAGCCACATTGTGCCCATATAATGTTCTAGAAAGTTCTATCATGTACCGAGGTGACCCTACAAAGGTGTCGGGTCCAAGGAGTAAAACATCCCCAAGACTTCTCACAGCTGAGGGTTTGTCACAGTTGCATCCAGTCCTGACAATCCTCTTTGCGCTGCACACCAGACTGATACATTGTAGCAAACACTCAGCTTGGGCGATGGATGTGTGATGTTACATGCAGGGTCAGACTGTGCAGCGGGACACCGGAGAATCCCCAGGTGGGCCCTGCCCCCAGTCCAGTCCTGGCTAAGCTCATAGAGGGACGGCGCACCCGGGCAAGTGGACAGGTGGGGGGTGTACTCGCTATCATGGGCATGTTTAGCTAACAGAGGTTTCTGTAAACTGCATACATTGCACCAACCCTACAGCTGTGATTAGGATTAGATTTGGGTAACGTGAGGAGATCCTCTTCATTGACAGCAAGAAGAAAGAGAGATTGGAAAACAAAGTAGATTGTAAAGTTGTAGAAATAAAAGGATAATTCCAATAGATGACACGACCCATAGTCTGCTGCCGGGTGTGAGAGCTGGGGGAGCCTCAACCCCTCATGGAGCCGGTGACCCCATAGTCTGCTGCCCAGGTGTGAGAGCGGGGGGAGCCTCAACCCTCTCATGGAGCCCGGCGACCCCATAGTCTGCTGCCCGGGTGTGAGAGCGGGGGCCCTGAACCCCCTCATGGAGCCGGCGACCCCATAGTCTGCTGCCTGGGTGTGAAGAGGGAGCCTCGACCCCCTCATGGAGCCCGGTGACTCCATAGTCTGCTACCGGGTGTGAGAGCGGGGGCTCTGGACCCCTCATGGAGTCTGGCGACCCCATAGTCTGCTGCCCGGGTGTGAGAGTGGGGGGAGCCTCAACCCCCTCATGGAGCCCGGTGACCCCATAGTCTGCTGCCCGGGTGTGAGAGAGGGGGGGAGCCTCGACCCTTCATGGAGCCCGGTGACCCATAGTCTGCTGCCTGGGTGTGAGAGCGGGGGTAGCCTCGACCCCCTCATGGAGCCCGGGACCCCATAGTCTGCTGCCCAGGTGTGAGAGCGGGGGGAGCCTCAACCCCTCATGGAGCCCATCAACTCCATAGTCTGCTGCCCGGGAGTAAGAGTGGGGAGCCTTGACCCCCACATGGAGCCGGTGACCCCATAGTCTGCTGCCCGGGTGTGTGAGCGGGGGGAGCCTCAACCCCTCATGGAGCCCATCAACTCCATAGTCTGCTGCCCGGGTGTGAGAGCGGGGAGCCTTGACCCCCACATGGAGCCTGGTGACCCCATAGTCTGCTGCCCGAGGTGTGAGAGCGGGGGGAGCCTCGACTCCCTCATGGAGCCGGTGACCACATAGTCTGCTGCCCGGGTGTGAGAGTGGGGGGGAGCCTCGACCGCTCATGGAGCCCGGTGACCCCATAGTCTGCTACCCGGGTGTGAGAGCGGGGGGAGCCTCAACCCCCTCATGGAGCCCGGTGACCCCATAGTCTGCTGCCCAGGTGTGAGAGCGGGGGGAGCCTCAACCCCCTCATGGAGCCCATCAACTCCATAGTCTGCTGCCCAGGTGTGAGAGCGGGGGGAGCCTCAACCCCCTCATGGAGCCCGGCGACCCCATAGTCTGCTGTCCGGGTGTGAGAGCGGGGGGAGCCTCAACCCCCTCATGGAGCCCATCAACTCCATAGTCTGCTGCCCGGGTGTGAGAGGCGGGGAGCCTTGACCCCCACATGGAGCCCGGTGACCCCATAGTCTGCTGCCCGGAGTGTGAGAGCGGGGGAAGCCTCGACTCCCTCATGGAGCCCGGTGACCCCATAGTCTGCTGCCCGGGTGTGAGAGTGGGGGGGAGCCTCGACTCCTCATGGAGCCCGGTGACCCCATAGTCTGCTGCCTGGGTGTGAGAGCAGGGGTATCCTCGACCCCTCATGGAGCCGGCGACCCCATAGTCTGCTGCCCAGGTGTGAGAGCGGGGGGAGCCTCAACCCCCTCATGGAGCCCGGCGACCCCATAGTGTGCTGCCTGGGTGTGAAAGCAGGGAGCCTCGACCCCTCATGGAGCCCGGCGACTCCATAGTCTGCTGCCCGGGTGTGAGAGCGGGGGCTCTGGACCCCCACATGGAGCCCGGCGACTCCATAGTCTGCTGCCCGGGTGTGAGAGCGGGGGCTCTGGACCCCTCATGGAGCCTGGTGACCCCATAGTCTGCTGCCGGGTGTGAGAGTGGGGGAGCCTGACCCCCACATGGAGCCGGTGACCCCATAGTCTGCTGCCCGGGTGTGAGAGCAGGGGGCCTTTGACCCCTCATGTAGCCCGGCGACCCCATAGTCTGCTGCCCGGGTGTGAGAGCGAGGGGGGACAGCCTCAACGCCCTCATGGAGCCCGGCCGCAGAGTGGATTCCACCGGGGAAATGCAGCTGTGAGGGTGATGACAGCTCCTTGTGCCACCGGTGCCCGACACATGATCCAGGCTGGAACTAAGAGCAGTGTCTGGCCTAAAATCTCCATTATAGCAAATCCCTCTCAGGATCACACATCACAATGTGGATCATTCGACTTCTCTAATCACAAAAGGGGTCCAACCCAGTGGTGTAATTAAAGCTCCAACAGGGCCCCCAATTATTGCAAATCTTTAATAGCATTAGTCTTTTTCTATAGGACAAAGGGACTTTTGGGGCCCCCTAGACTCCAGGGCCCAGGTGCGATTGCAACCCCTGCACCTGTTGTAGCTACAACACTGATCCAACCGAGATGCTACCAGACTGTATGGTCACCCCTGTCTATAGGTGACATATAGTTCCCAGGAAATGCCAGCCCCACCCCAGAGGAGGCTGCAAACCTTACCCAATAGTGCAAACAATGCCCAGAGTGCCAAACCTGCCCCTGACTAGACTGGAGACCTCACCTAATGCCCAGACCTTACCTAACAGTGTGCATTGGACCTACCCCTGATTAGTCCTAGGATCTTACCCAATGCCTGGACCCAGTGGCATAACTTGAATCTTGTGGGTCCAAAGCAAAATTTCTAACAAGGCCCCCAACTGACAGGACTTTTAATAGTAATAAGCTTTACCTATGGGGCAAAGGAACATTTTGGGGCCCCCTAGTCTCTAGGGCCTGGGTGCGATTGCAACTCCTGCACCTATTATAGTTAAGTCCCTGCCTGGATCTCACCTTCAAATGTATTCAGTGCCCAAAGAGTGCCATACCTGACCCAGAATGGACCTCAGACCATACCCAATGCACAACCTATAATATTCATACTTGCCAAAGTGCCATGCTACCAGAGTAGACTCAGACCTTGCCATGCACAAACTGCTTATAGCATACTAAGCCAGAGTGCATACCTGACCCAGAGTAGACCTCAGACCTTGCCCAATGCACAAACCTTACTTAATATTCATACTATGCCAAAGAGTGCCTACTGACGAGTGACCCAGACTTGCCCAATGCACAACCTATTAATATTGCATACTAAGCCAGAGTGCATACTGACCAGAGTAGACCTTAGACCTTACTCAATTGTGTATACAGTGCTGTATTCTCCCCTGATTAGACCTAAGACCTTACCCAGTGCTTTAATATTCCTTATATTGCATACTGTGCCCAAAGAGTGCCATACGTGACCCAGAGTACACCTCACACCATACCCATCAGACCTTACCAATTATGCATGCAGTGCCCAGACAGCCGCACCTGACCCATAGTACAGCTTAGATTGTAGTCAATAGGCTATATAATGCCCATATACTAGTAGACCCTAAAATGCCTTCCATGACCATTGTTCCTATGATGGAGAGTTGTGCTGCCCCTGCTGGCAGCAGCTGGTCTAGCAGGTATATACAGGGCTAGTCTTACTGTATAGCGGGTTCATGTCCTGGCAGCTGTAGGGGCCACAGGTCGGAGTCAGGGAATATGTGCAGTAACTGGTGGAACGCCTTAATTATCGTTATTAATACTTGGGCACATTTCACCCCCACATTTCATACCCTATTTACATCTGGTTACCACGTACTTTGGTCCCGTCAGTTCTGCGAGCGTCGTATATTCCGTTTTATATTTCCGCACTTTGTTTTCTCTTCGATCACTGAATTATAATAATGTAACATATTAATAAAAACAAGTCTAAATATTTTAATTATTAAAACGTAAGCCTTCTGCGTTCCCATGGAAACCGCAACATTTCGTATCGTTTCATCTCTCGGGTATAAAACTGTTTGCAGATATTAGAATCAACAAGCGGCGTTCGCATTTTACATTCTAAGCGATAATAAATGAGTTCTTGTGATTCCGGCAGTTAGCGGCTTAGTAAATAAGTCATCAGGTCAGACTTTTAAGGATGCGGGATCTTCCTCGTATTGCGCCTGTACCAGGTGCACCGAATCACCCCTGATAATTTAATTATCCTTCAGCTTCATTATATATTAATATAATCATGTTCAGTTCTATGGCGAGAAATGTACATAATGCATGCGGAGCTGGAGGAAGGTCGCCATCTGGTGGACACATAAGAGGCTGCGGCTCCCACTGAAAATCAGAACAATCAGAACCACAATTCTTCCATTTATGTTGCCATTTTGCTAATTTTTGCTATTTTCCCTCTCTCAAACCGTTTTACTATGTCCCCCCATATCCTATATTTATTTTCGTGTGTTTTCCTCTCCTTCTTCAAAGAACTAATAACTTTTTGGGCTTTTCTTATGTAGGTTGAGTTGCAGTTTTGAATGACACCGTTCACTTTACTATATAAATGCTGAAAACTTGGGGAAAAAATTCCAACTGCGGAGATATAGTGAAGGAAACTGCAATTCGGACATTGTTTTTTGGGGATTAATTTTTTACAGTATTAATGTTAATGGTGGAGTAAAACTGATCTGACAATTTCATTCTACAGATCAGTGCAAATCTATCTATATTATTATTATTATTTCTTTAAATAGCGCCATTAGGTTCCATGGCGCTTTACATGTGTAGGGGCAGACGAGGACAAGAACGTAAATTGACAACAGTCAAATCATATCTATCTACAAGTACAGTTGTGGCCAAAAGTATTGACACCCCTGCAATTCTGTCAGATAATACTCAGTTTCCTCCTGAAAATGATTGCAATCACAAATTCTTTGGTATTATTATCTTCATTTAATTTGTCTTCAGTGAAAAAACACAAAAGAGAATGAAGCAAAAAGCAAAAATTTCATCATTTCACACAAAACTCCAAAATGGCCGGACAAAAGTATTGGCACCCTCAGCCTAATACTTGGTTGCACAACCTTTAGCCAAAATAACTGCAATCAACCGCTTCCGGTAACCATCAATGAGTTTCTTACAATGCTCTGCTGGAACTTTAGACCATTCTTCTTTGGCAAACTGCTCCAGGTCCCTGATATTTGAAGGGTGCCTTCTCCAAACTGCCATTTTTAGATATCTTCACAGGTGTTCTATGGGATTCAGGTCTGGACTCATTGCTGCCACCTTAGAAGTCTCCAGTGCTTGCTCTCAAACCATTTTCTAGTGCTTTTTGAAGTGTGTTTTGGGTCATTGTCCTGCTGGAAGACCCATGACCTCTGAGGGAGACCCAGCTTTCTCACACTGGGCCCTACATTATGCTGCACAATGTGTTGGTAGTCTTCAGACTTCATAATGCCATGCACACGGTCAAGCAGTCAGTGCCAGAGGAGCAAAGCAACCCCAAAACATCAGGGAACCTCCGCCATGTTTGACTGTAGGGACCGTGTTCTTTTCTATTGAATGCCTTTTTTTTCTCCTGTAAACTCTATGTTGATGCCTTTCTCTACTTTTGTCTCATCTGACCAGAGAACATTCTTCCAAAACGTTTTAGGCTTTCTCAGGTAAGTTTTGGCAAACTCCAGCCTGGCTTTTTTATGTCTCGGGGTAAGAAGTGGGGTCTTCCTGGGTCTCCTACCATACAGTCCCTTTTCATTCAGACGCCGACGGATAGTACGGGTTGACACTGTTGTACCCTCGGACTGCAGGGCAGCTTGAACTTGTTTGGATGTTAGTCGAGGTTCTTTATCCACCATCCGCACAATCTTGCGTTGAAATCTCTTGTCAATTTTTCTTTTCCGTCCACATCTAGGGAGGTTAGCCACAGTGCCATGGGCTTTAAACTTCTTGATGACACTGCGCACGGTAGACACAGGAACATTCAGGTCTTTGGAGATGGACTTGTAGCCTTGAGATTGCTCATGCTTCATCACAATTTGGTTTCTCAAGTCCTCAGACAGTTCTTTGGTCTTCTTTCTTTTCTCCATGCTCAATGTGGTACACACAAGGACACAGGACAGAGGTTGTGTCAACTTTAATCCATGTCAACTGGCTGCAAGTGTGATTTAGTTATTGCCAACACCTGTTAGGTGCCACAGGTAAGTTACAGGTGCTGTTAATTACACAAATTAGAGAAGCAGCACATGATTTTTCTAACAGTGCCAATACTTTTGTCCAACCCCTTTTTTATGTTTGGTGTGGAATTAGATCCAATTTGGCTTTAGGACAATTCTTTTTGTGTTTTTTCATTGAAGACAAATTAAATGAAGATAATAATACCAAAGAATTTGTGATTGCAATCATTTTCAGGAAGAAACTGAGTATTATCTGACAGAATTGCAGGGGTGTCAATACTTTTGGCCACAACTCACTCACTCTATCTATCTATCTATCTATCTATCTATCTATCTATCTATCTATCTATCTATCTATCTATCTATCTATCTACCCATCTATCTACCCAACTATCTATCTAAAAAATGTAAAAACAATAGTACAGCGGTCTCAGGGAGCGCCAAAGGAATACTGGACAAATTAGTGGATAAGAACCGACCTTTATTCTTCCTCCAATACCACTGCCACACGCGTTTCGACGGTCTAAGCCGTCTTCATCAGGTGGGGTTGTATTGGAGGAAGAATAAAGGTCGGTTCTTATCCACTAATTTGTCCAGTATTCCTTTGGCGCTCCCTGAACCGCTGTACTATTGTTTTTTAGTGAGTTCTCTCTACGAAGCCAAAGCGGCAGGAGCAGCCTGACATATCTGGAGTGTTGAGGACCTGTGGTTACCTAATTACCGGGATAAACATACTGAGGACCTGCGGTGACGCGGTATCCGGTCGGTAGGATTACGTGAAATTCGTGAAGCACGGAGTTGTGAATGCAAAACACCGGCAGGACGGCAACACTAATAGAAAGAGGCGACCCGGAGCCCCATCACCCACACGTTTAATCTTGGTTGTGTAGATGTACACAACCATTATAGGTGAGTGCACTGGCACTTTTTATTTATACAAATAACCCTGTGTGTCTACACATGCGCCCTTTTCTTTTTCTTTCTGTATCTAAAAAATGTGTCAGCACTACAGTGGTGAAGTCCTGAAGATCTTCATTCCAGCATCTGAGGTACAATGGCAACGTTTCAGGCTCAAGCGCCCTTACTCATGCAATCACTGACCAGTCCTGCCTCTTTTTATGCACCTTACTCTCATTACATCAATTACTCCAATTATCATAGAATATTGTGATAATTACGTTACAAATACAATATGTGCATCAAAAATTCATGATCCATACTGTGCACCAATACACCTTTCTTTTTATCATTCCATCTAAATTCTCATACATTATGTGTACTTCTACTGTGCTCCTTATGGAATGAACCAGCCTTAATTGGAAGCCTTAGTTGATTAATCATATGCAAAACCAATACAGTTATCATTAATATTTTCATACTTATGTTGGGAGCCCCTGCTGCTAGGCACCTGTGTATGCTGCTCCTCGGGCTCCCAGCGTCCCGGAAATGACGCTCTTGCGCTCTGCCTTGCGGGTAGTTGCACACTGCGCATGCGCGGCTCCTTGCATTAGCTGCTGTCATGGTGATAGGGCTCTATGCATCTGCGCCATCTTTGTTATTGGTGTTTTCGCTATATGTTGCCCACACTTCACCGCAGCTTGTCTCAGGAGGTTTCTAGGGCAGTATTCTCACTGGTCTTAAGTGCTCAGTGCACATTAAAAGTGCTTACCTATAAAGTGCTTTTATTCTAAGGTGCTTATAAGTCTTTTTATTACTTTCTCTCTTTTATGAGATATATATAAAGTGCTTATTGTGCTTATTATATATAAAAAAGGGGGGTCCTTGTACTGGAGGGCACAAAAAATGGTCCTATCCCTATCTTTTGCATATTTCCCCTTTCCTAACAGGGGCATACACACCTGCGGGCTCTATCAGCTATCAGGCTCTAGGGTAACCCACTGTCCCCCTACGTACTGCATTGGATTTGTCACATGCATAATTGGTAAATCGTGAAATCCCTGTTCTAATGATATATGAGAGTGATAATCGAATCTATATATCTAATACTCAGTTTATTGCAGGATTAAAAAATTACTTATGACTATAATTATTTCATGATTTAGAACTTCTGTGGCCGCTGGTATTATATTAATTTTATGGTCATCAAGTCTATTCACAGTTAGCTCTATGGCAAAGAACCTCCCGTGTTTGTTAACACTACTGCGCAGCCGCAGACTTCATAAGAACTATGGGTAACGTAGTTCTTTAGTCCACGCATGCGCAGAGCGGAGACGGACGTGTGGGAGGCTGCACCGCCGACGTCTTAGCGCTGCTGCGCAGCGTCCGAAACACAAGGCATTATGGGAAATGTAGTTTCCCTCTACAGACATGCGCAATGAGGAACGGGAGACGCCAGGACTCAGCGGCGTGCATTGTTATATGATTGTGAGTGTTTTATTTCTACTTTGAGGATCTACACCTGTTTGTATATTAACATACTTAAAGGATATGGCACTTTACTACTCTCCCTACAAGAGTTATCAATATGTATGTACTGTGTACATATCTGTTGTGTTATATGCACTTTTATGCACTAAGCACTTTACAAGTATGTTAAACATATCTTTGTTGATTTATGTGCAAATTGAAAATTATTGTAAATCACATGTGCACCTTTAAAATTTTAATCTATCTAAATATACATAATAATTGACGGAAGTGTTGGCACCCTTGAAATTGTTCTAGAAAATGAAGTATTCATCCCAGAAAATATGCAATTACACATGTTTTGGCAAGTAACAGGTGTGGGAAATGTGAGAATCATAGCTAAAACCAGATAAAAAGGGGAGAAGCTGCCTCAATCTTTGTATTATGTGTGTATGCCACACTAAGCATGGAGAGCAGAAAGAGAAGAGAACTGTCTGAGGACTTGAGAACCAAAATTGTTGAAAAATATCAACAATCCCAAGATTACAAGTCCATCTCCAGAGATCTTGTTTTTCCTTTGTCCACAGTGCGCAACATAATCAAAAAATTTACAATCAATGGCACTGTAGCTAATCTCCCTGGATGTGGACAGGAAAGAAAAATTGATGAAAAGTTGTAATGTAATGTAGGTGGATAAACCCCAATCAAGGTCCAAAGAAATTCAAGGCATCCTGCAGGCTCATTGAGCATTAGTGTCAGTGATGACTATCCTTTCACATGTGAATGAAATGAAACACTATGGAGGAGACCCAGGAAGACCCACTGCTGACACAAAGACAGAAAAAAGCCAAAATATGTGTGAGTTGCCAAAATCCTTCTGGGGAAGTGTCTTGTGGACAGATGAGACAAGATAGAGCTTCTTGGTAAAATGAATCATTCTACTGTTTAGTGAAAACATAATGAGACTGACAAAGAAAAGAGCACAGGAAATTGGTACAGTCACAAATGCGGGAGGTCAGAGAAAAGAGCACAGGATCTATAATCACATATAGGGGAGGTCAGAGAAAAGAGCACAGGACCTACAGTCACATATGGGGGAGGTCAGAGAAAAGAGCACAGGACCTACAGTCACATATGGGGGAGGTCAGAGAAAAGAGCACAGGACCTACTGTCACATATGGGGGAGGTCAGAGAAAAGAGCACATGACCTACAGTCACATATGGGGGAGGTCAGAGAAAAGAGCACAGAACCTACAGTCACTCACATATGGGGGAAGTCAAAGAAGAGAGCACAGGATCTACAGTCACATATGGGGGAGGTCAGAGAAAAGAGCACAGGACCTACAGTCACATATGGGGGAGGTCAGAGAAAATATCACAGGACCTACTGTCACATATGGGGGAGGTCAGAGAAAAGAGCACATGACCTACAGTCACATATGGGGGAGGTCAGAGAAAAGAGCACAGGACCTACAGTCACATATGGGGGAGGGGAGAGAAAAGAGCACAGGACCTACAGTCACATATGGGGGAGGGGAGAGAAAAGAGCACAGGACCTACACAGTCACATATGGGGGAGATCAGAGAAAAGAGCAAAGGACCTACAGTCACATATGGGGGAGGGCAGAGATGTTTTGTGTTGATTTGCTGCTTCTGGGACTGGGGCCTTGATTCTGTGCAAGACATCATAAAATCTGAAGATACCAGGATTCTGGGTCACAATGTAGAGTCCAGTGTCAGAAAGCTGAGGGCGTCCTAGGTCAGGGGTCTTCAGCAGGACAATGACCCCAAACATCAAGAAGCCCCAGAAATGGAGGAAACAAAGCGCTGGAGAGATCTGAAGTGTCAGCAATGAGTCCAGATCTAAATCCCATTGATCACCTGTGGAGAGATCTGAAGTGTCAGCAATGAGTCCAGATCTAAATCCATTGATCATCTGTGGAGAGATCTGAAGTGTCAGCAATGAGTCCAGATCTAAATCCCATTGATCACCTGTGGAGAGATCTGAAAACTGGGAGAAGACGAGAGACGGGAGCAGATTATAAAGAGGAGAAACTCCAGGAGAAGAAGCTTGTGGAGGTTATAGGAGGAGACTGACTGCAGGGATTTATTATAAAGGAGGAAACCAAATATTAAGATGAGGGACAACAATTGTGTCCGGAACATTTTGCAGTTTTGTGTAAAATTATGTCCAATTTACTTTTTTGTTTTCTCCGTTTTTTTGTGTTGCCCCAATACACACAAAGGAAGCAAACAAGTATAGCTAAACATGGGGAATACTATTCTGGGAAAAATTCATTCTCTGCATTTTCTGGAACAATTTCTAACACTTTTGTCCATGACTGTATATATATGGTTGGAAAAGACAGACACTTAAAAGAAAAAAAGACAATAAATGATTTTATTTTATCTCTCAGACCCTTCATCCTCCCTACTTTAATTTTCTGAGATAATGACCTTTGGGGTTTCATTAATCATCAACATTAACATAAATAAACACATGAAATAGATCCCTCTGTGTGTAATGACTCTATATAATAGATGTGATTCACTTTTTATATTGAACTACTGAAATAAATTAACTTTTAGATGATATTCTAAGTCATTGACATGCACCTGTATGTGTCTCTTCTTGCTGTCAGTGAATGGAAATAATACCTCTATTTCTTGGCCGGGCATTTCAATCTCTATAAATGTGCAATATTGTAGCAAATGAATCAGGACAGAAGTTTAGAACTTTTTAAATTCCACTTTAAGGAGAAATCTCTCCAGGAGTCTTCACTCTTCCGTCATCCTCGCTTCTCACCATCAAGCTTCATTCTCTCTGCAAATTGTTTGACAACGTGGTAAAAAAAAAATGTTTGCTCTGATTTTCAAGTTATCCAAATTGATGGAGGATTCTTATCATCCGGAGCCAACGCAGGTGCTCCTTATATCATCCGCACTCCGAGC